>JARHVA010000904.1:580000-625000 GCA_037957365.1 Torreya grandis
GAAATAGATAATGACTTGGAGTGATTACATGCCATTACCAATTACACACAATGTGAGAGTGTGATTAATATTTTATTAATATCAATGTAGTTTTTGCATATTTTTTCATAATGAGTCAATGTATAAGAGGTTAAAGTTTTTAGATACAACTGTGCAGCATTTTCTAACTTTTAAATTTAATTGCATGATAAAACACATTTATAGTTTGATTAGCATAAATGAGTTTATTTTTTTTTATATTCCAATACTAAATCAATTCCCATCTTGAATGTACTTGTGTGCTAATAGTGGAATTCAAAGTAGAAAACCTCTCAAGTGAATCAATAAAAACCAATTTCATTCATGATAGAACTCAATCTATGTCTCTAAAAATTGCAGAGTAAAGAATGATTTTGCTTTTCTATCACTTAGCATATCCTTTAGAGATGTGCATTACTTTGTGGACATGATAGCAGTATGAACCTACATGGACTTCTATGGACAATCTCTCTCTTTTTTTTTTGTGAATCTAGAAAGGACAATTTCAAGCAACCACATTTTCTATTCTATAATTTAAATCTATATTTCTATCAAGTTGTCATGAAAAAAAAGGAGGGGACATTGTTTAATAGTATCATGTGATTTAAGTGAAAATTTTGATTTTTTCAAGAAGCCTCATTTTCATTTAGTATGGTACTATAGGCTCATAGTAAATTTCACTTGAGAACACCTATTTTCACCCATAAACATTAGCCATTCAAAAATTTCTTGAATGGAATAAAATTCTAATTTTTGGGCTCATGTAAAAGGAACTGAAAGTATTAGGGGCTACAAAGAAGAGGCTTCAACTGCTAAAAGATATAACATGAGATTTTAGGCTAGGGGTTCTGACTACATTGATGAGGGTCAGTTGAGTTGGAAAAACAATAGTCATGGATGTGCTATCTAGAAAGAAGACAAGAGGGTATATTAAGGGAGACATACACATATCTAGCTTCTCAAAGGTGCAACAGACATTTTCTAGAGTTTCAAGGTACTATGAACAAACTAAAATTCACTCTCCTTAGATCACCGTGAGAGAATAAATACTCTTTTTTGCTTATATGCACCTCTCCCCAAAAAAAGATGCTAAGAGTAAGCAAGGAAGGAAAAAGAAGGAAAATTTGATGATTTTTTAATCTAAGACTATATTGTACATTGCATTAAGCTGAATAAGGGAAAACTAAGCTACAATAAATACTTGTGAAATGTGGACTCTAGAGTCATGGATTCTTGGAGACTCTAGTCAGCACTACTACTCTCAGGGTCTACCAAGTAACAAATGTCCTCCAAATTTTCAAATCCATCTGCAAGTGCATAGAGCTACTGTGGAAGTGAAGATAAAATGTACCAAATGACAAATATTCCCATCACTATGGGGTTTGAGGAGCAGATTACAAAATTTTAACAATTTTAATTTTATTTTAGTCAACTGGGAAGGCATTTTGGGATAGTTCTCTACAAGGGGGTTACGGGCTTGGGGAATGGCCCACAACTATCCCAAAATGCCTTCCCATCATAGATTAAATGAAAAACATTGCCAAGTAGAAAAAAACATAAAAAAAACCTCTGCCACCTACATTTTTCATTACAAACAAGCTACAAGATGAAAAAATGTGCAATAGGGTACATTTGTTCCATGTCTTACAACCTAGCTGCTAAGACATCCTCTCTTCCCAATGACAAGTAAGTGCATTTGGTCCATATCAGCTCCTTTGCACAACCCTAAGAAGGACTGCAGAATGAATCACAATGTATCCATTCGCTATATGGTCAAAAGAAAAACTCCATCCTATATGCTTCCTTTGGATCATAGAGTTTTCTCTTGGAAGGAAAAATAAAAGCCCTCAGCATGGGCATCGAAGCCAACAAGCATAAAAATGAGAGCCATGGCAAAAAAATATTGAAAAAAGATGTGTGAACATGAAGGGAAATTAAAAGAACCCATTAAAAAATACTGTAAATGGCTTTCTTCATTATGAGTCCCCCAACATGGTGGCGATTGGGGCCAATCCCTGAGGCAAACAAAAAAGTGGTGTGACAATTGCAGACACACAAGGAATGGAGAAATGTGAAGAATGATAAATAAATTCATAGATCTGAAGGAATATTGGGAGGGTTATAATGCTTACTGCCACCACTACATCCCTATTGATTAGGTCGCATACTCTTGTTTAGATGTCATTCTAATGATCCATAGATATGATTGTAACTAAAAATATAATTATTATCAGAACAGTGTAAACACTATTACCTTCAACCTGAAACAAAATGCAATCACAATTATAGTGAAAAAATAGTGACTACATACAGTCCTGAAGACTATTATATATAGACCCTAAGGCCTTATGCTATCCTTGTCTACTCATACATCTCTAAAGACTAAATTATTTGACCTTGTATTTGTTCCCTTGCTTTATTTGATTCCTTTAGACTTGGTATGATGATAATCTATTTTCAACTACTTTTCCCAACGTAGGTTTCTCTCCTAAATGCTCTCCACTACTTAAGGCATTATCTTTGTATGTCTTATTTATATTTTCTCAACGTAGGTTGGGCTTCTAAATAGATGGTGATCTATTGTACATTTACATAGGTGGAAAAGATCATTTATGACATAATAACTTCCTAGGACCTAAGAATTTTTACAAGTATAGTGAGCCATGACTTAGCCAATTATTGCTCACCATATGATTTACTAAATTTGTACAAAATTTATACTTTGAACTGATGCTCCTACATCAAACTCCTCTGGTGGAAAAGATTTAAGCTCCTGCTCAAAGGGGATTTCTGCTACTTCTTCAAAATTTTTTGAACTTTCTTCTTCTTGTTTGTTTGCTCATGATGTATAAACCGAATGAATCATTCCTCATTTTAACTTCTTTGAATGAAGTCTAATATATAGAACTCCGTTTCTTCTTCTTCAAAACTTATACATGTAAAACTAAAGACATTATTAGATTTAAAAACTTGAGATTTTGTTGCCTTTCCACCAATATTTTCTTCACTTAAGAGCTTCATTAACTCCATTGTAGTTTCTTTGATAGTCTCGTCATCTCCTATGATGCTTAGATTTTCTGATTCTAGCATGATTTATTGTCAAACCATGTCATCATCTTCACTGAATTCTGTTGTCTTGAGCTAGAACTAACTTATGATGATGATGGAATATACAAGTTGATATGTGCAAAAAGACATAGATAGGATTAGATAAGTAAAAGTTAACTCAGCTCACAAATAGTACAAGCCTAACACAACACACACCCAATCAAGCAAGCTGACTCAGCTCATTTTTTTAATAATGGTTTCTATTTTTATTATAAAATGAAAATAGTTGTTTCCATATATTATTCCTCACATTCATATCAATTTCAAATTTAAATCTCTTAACTCTTGGGATATAAAGAAGACATGAATAAGAGAACTCTCTAAAGCAACCACTAAAATTTATAGATTTTATATCAAGTTGGAATGTCATGAAATATATGTTCTCTAAATTATAGTATTATATGTGTGTTTTTTATACATCCTTATTCATATTATCATCTCTTTGGAGTTATACTGATCTATGTTGATATTATACAATTTGTTTTCCACCACTTTTTCTAAAGTATGGTTTATTCTTCAATATTATAATATTCTCCCAAAACTATATAATATATTCAATAGGAAACTCTTTATCCATTCCAAAGGCCTTTTTATTTGGTGAAATATTTATGAGGTTGATGACTAAAATGTTCATGTTAATGGTTCCAATTTGTTTCTTCATTTCACCATTGTTCTTATATTTATAATGCTCATTGTGTTTGCACACCAAACTTCATAAAATAGAATACTCCAAATCAACCTCAATAATTGAAGCTCTTCATAGATTCAAACATAATTTTATAAATGCTATAGTTATAGGATATAAATCAATACAAATAAAAAACCCAATCTTCAAGAATTGATTATAATGCATTTTGAATTGTTTTGTTCTAAATCTTTATATGTTCTTACTATGTTATACATAAGTAAATATGAATTCCTTTTAATTCACATCTTCCTTATAATAATAAATCATAATAATGCATTATACAAGAATAACATTGAAATTCTAAAATTGTTAAATATATTCCATCATTATAAATCATTCCTAATTACTCAGTCACTTTTAGTAGTCATAGTTGGTAATGTATATTATGCATTGCATGTGAATATAAGCAATATTAAATATTGGGTTTAAAATGATTAAAACTTATTCTATACTAATTTTTTATACCATCCATATCAAGATTTGTCTAGTTATATTAAATTAGGTAAATAACATAATGGCTATGATAAATAGTTGAAAGCTACATCAAATTTTACAACTATTTGAAATCATGAATTCATTTGAGAGTTTTATTAAGTTGAAGGGTTTAAGAAATTAGATAATTTAATTGGATTTAAAATTACATTGTAGTAATATTGATGTAATTAAAATAAGATTAATAAGGGGACAACTAGTTTTATTTCCATCACATTAAAAAATCAATTCAATTATGACTAATAATAATGATTTCACATTGCTTATTGATATAAAATGGCATTCAAATAATGGGGAAATGATTTCAAAATATGAAAGACACATGGAATTTTATTTGAACATGCCATAATTGTAGGCAATGTTGTCACATCATACTAGATTTAAAATATGTTATTAAAATGGTGATGATATGCCTCTATTACAAAAAAATTCTCTTGACCTATATAGGGCATAATATGACAAAATCTTTCCCACATGCCATTATAGTGGACCCAATGAGCTTTCCAATACTAAATATATGATTCTTGATCATCATAATATTCCATAAAATAGTTAGAATTGTGAATAACTTCCTCGTCAATAGGAAACTTGTGCATTATGTCACCAAGACTTCTAAGTATTTTCTACCTTTCTTTTCCATCCTTCACCTTTGTAATCAACTTTTTGAGCCATAATCTCCTCATGGGTCAACTACACAAGTAAACCTCACATTGAAATAATTAGTTGTAGCTATAATGTTAATTTAAAAATAGAAAGAATAGTGATGAAGACATTGTGTTTTCCATGAAAATAATAAATATTTGAAATGAAAATGACTTTCACTAACTTGATCACACTATTTTCAGCAAAAAACACTGTCCATTATGAAAATGTTTGGTTTGGAGTCAAAATGTGATAATGGGATTTGACCATTAGTTTTAGCACCCATAATTTCAAGTTAAAAACAATTTACATCAACATCAAAACCCATGTAGAGGGAAGTTAATTGTACATACCATCAAATGCAAGAAATGTGTACAACATGTGTTGCATACACCAAGAGAAACACAAGTTTTATGCAACACCAAGTAAACTCACAAAAATTCCAATTTAGACAGTTAATTTCATGAAATTTGTCCCAAGTATTAAGTTTATACATATCTCAGCATCCACACATATTATTACAAAATTTGAATTCCCAAGTTGAAGAATTGCTCTTGCATTCTTATTTCTATGAATTTATTATACACAAATATATTTTATGAAATCCTAATTGGAAATGTTGTGATACTATTTTCATCATTGTTCTCATTTTTTTATTGAGATTATGTCAATTTTTCTTTGATATTTCTTATGTTGGCTTAGTCAACAGGGCATTCCAATATGTTTGACCACTAAAAAAGGTTAGATTGGCATGGACCATTTTAGGATGTTTTTCATGAACATCTTTTTTAGACATGCCCAACAAAAATAACCTATCCACCTAATCTTTCAATGTATCACTTATGTAATGCCCATACAATCACCCAAAAATCCCTCTGTCTCTTGCCCATGTCGAATCTTGGTGTTTTTGTCATTATGGTCCATATTGTTCTATAAAAAAATAATCCATTCTTGGATCTTCATCAATAAACTAATGTAAAAATAACACTATAATTCATGGTTGCATGTGCTTATGGTCCTATAATTTCCCTTACCAACCTTCGACACCTTTGAAATTTCATAATATAAGCCTTATGAACACTAGTTGTATTTAACATACAAAATTTAGGATATCAAAAAATAAAATTCAAGATTTTTTATAAGATAAAATTCATTACGCCTTACTCACATATTGTTGAAATATCTGTCAATCCTAAATTTTGAAAGGTAATATGGCATGGGATTGAACGTGTATTATCATCGATACATAATTTGGTGGGATAACTTGGTCTCTTACTTTCACCACTTAAAAAATTATCTATACTATCTCTTGGTATCCAAGTGACCATATATTTCTCAATTTTCATATTGTACATTACACCAATCCATTCTAATTTCTTGGAAGTGGACTCTCCTATTGGTATACTTTGTACTAAAATACATAACAAACCCAACCACTTTGAATCCATCAACTATGTTTAACAAGAAAAAATTGAACTGCAAATCTAAAAATTAAACATTGATTATGCTGAGCAATAATTTTTTAATTGCACCTTCCTTTACCTTTATTTTGAAATATTACTATATAATGGTAAAATTTATTACACAAAAAACAAAAATAACTTAAAATAGAAACAACATATTGCATTCTCATAACTTCCATATCATATAACAATTGATTAAAAAAATGGAGTAGTAGCCAATATCTTTCATAACAAAAAATGCTTTGAAATATTAGAGTCTTAGAAAATTCAAAATCCAATTATTTTCAATAGCATAGCAAAATTTTAGTTAATATATAATTCCATTTACAATTTCAAATATCAGTGCCTAATTAGAAAGATCTCTAATTTAATTACTTGGACAAACATATTATGAACCTTATTATTCCCAAATAAAATCAGTAAAATTATACACAAAACACATAATATGAAAATAACACAAATAATTTTTTTTGGTGATACATTTACAAATATGACTTCCTTATCCATTCCGGACTCTATATCCAAATGAAAAGTTGAGCATTTCAAAAAAATTGATTGATCGTCATACATAAAATGTCATGTGCATGGTTCAAATGAGGACAATGGTGGAATTTGCTACTGATTTAGATTTACACCAAATATCATAAATGGCTGAGTATCATATTTTAATCTCCATGCACATAACTATCCTATGATTCACCTCACATAACTATTAATTTCACATCACCAACATCCTTGACATACTTCATTTTGACATCACTAAACTACCACATAAGTGTGTGCAATTTTATTAAGTCTTATCAAATTCTAATCCCTTCTACTAAATTCATCACATATTTATTTGTACAAGATTTGTGAATTTGTTTCATAAACCACCACATTTTCCTCATAACAAAAAAGAGTAGAAATACCATTAATGAGAGATGTCTAATATGTAACGTTTGATTTTCTACTATTAATTAATGAAAAAACATTAAATTTTATCAAATTTTTACTAAAACTTATATATTATATACATAATTCAATAAATTAGTGTTTAGAATAAAAAATAAAACTATATACAACACGTATGTTCATTCCATACTCTCAAACAAATTAAAAAATATTAACTTATAAATACATGTACTGAAAAACTTTTTGATAGAGTAAATTTTAATGTGTTGTATAAATTTATTTAATTGTATGGAAATGTGAAACAACGAGGAGGAAGAACACAAATTACAAATACTACGCATGACAAAGGTACATTTTTTAGGGAACAAACTTGAGTTCATACACAAACGGTAAAAATGGGCCTTGAAGGGATGGGTTTAGATATAGATCAAAGTCTTAAATAAGGTAGGGAGTTTAGCACTAGTGAATTAGGTGAATTATATAGATACATAACAATACTCACCCACATAAGTATGGTGATGAATCTAGCAAGAAATCAATGTTTGTTTTAGAGTAAGCACAAAAGTGATTTAAAAATAGGAAATGATTGTTAAAAATATTAGAAAAACTCCAAATGATTCGAGCCAAAGGTGAGTAGACATTGTTAAAAGTGGAAAAAATTGACTTGAGTGTTGGTTGACAATTTTTTAGTGCCTTATACTACGAATGGGGCTAACTTTATAGATAGGCTGAAATGGTTTAGATGGTATTATTAGGGATAATAGTAGAATAAAAATATTACCGATTAGATAGGATTTAAAGAATGATGTAAATAAAGATAAATTTAATAATGAGAGTAATTGGTACTTAAATCTACTTGTTAGTGGTGGATCAGGTTTCAATCTAAATAATCTTTCATCTCTATTATTTATTTTCATGATTTAATATTCTTATATCTTAATGTTTGATTTGAATGTCTATTTATTATATATATATTTATATATATTTATATATATATATATATATATATATATTTATATATATATATATATATATATATATATATATATATATATATATATATATATAATTGATTAATTATATATAATTTTTTCATTAATTTATTTTTTAGTTAATTAGAATTATTCTGCATAATTTATATTTTATTGTAAAATGTGATTCCATTTCATTGACTTTTTATATATATAACTATATAAACTATTATATTTATTTAATAAAAAACACTTTCAATTAAAATAGAGAAATTTTAAAAAAAATACTAAAACAATCACGGTTGTTAATCATGTAGCTTTGATTACTCTCAAAAAATTTCACTAATTATGTTATCAAAAATCTTGAGCCCTGTTGTGAGGAAAATTGGATATTTTCTAGATTACATTATCCATAATATCATAGACTTTGAAAATCATCTCAACTGGATAAATTTCATTTATAGGGGAGAGTCAAAACTAAGATGCAAATTATAAGACCATTTATGCCTTGGATTGTCAAGAATGGGAAATATTAATACAGTATGAATATATGAGTTTTAGATACAATATTTTGAATCTACTCACTGGATTATTGTCATTATAGTCTTTTACTTAGACATTGAAACCAGGGATCAATTGAGGGAATGCTGAGAATTTATATTCTTCTAGGTTTAATATAATTGTATATACAAACAATGGTTAGAACATATGTATATTGGAGTGATTTAGGTTCAAATTTTATTGGTGATCAGATTACATATAATATGGAATATAAAACTTAAATGAATGGGTAAATGGAAGTTTTAGGACTGAAACTCTAATTATATGCCAAATTCAATGTAGGTTTGCTAATTCTACAATTAACATGTATCAAAACATAATTATACATAAATTTGAAATTTGAAATAAAGTTAAACTTTTTCATTGACTTTTTTCTTTCTTAACACCTAAGTTAAATAATCTTTTCCATAAAACTTCAATTATCATCTTCACATTCTTTCTAATAACAAAGATATTAAAAGTAGATACAATTAATATTTTTATAAATTTAATTTATTATAAATATTTTATTAATAATTTACAATTTATTATAAAATTATTTTACAAAAATTACATAGAACAAAACAATTTTATCTTTTTATAAATATAATCTGAAATATTGATTAAAAATATATAATAAAGACCTTAAATATATCTCATTTCTTAAATATTGTACATAATTTTACAAAACACACAACTTTATAAATTACATTCATTTGAGATCTATATCTGTTTTCTTTTAGATCTTTATACAATAGGAGCACACAACTTTCTTCAATTTGTTAAATATAAAAATCAAGGTCATAGTTGCCTATGATAGAAAATAAATCAACCTTTGATATTTTCAACATAATTTTCTTGAGGAAGTACTTTTGAAATGTATAAAACTATTTTGTGTTGTGGGTCTGTCTTTTGGCTATTTCAATTGTAATTATAGTGATCGGTATAATGGTAAATATGGCTGGGGTAAATTATAATATTGATTGAAAATATGAATGATAATTGAGATGTAATAATTAATGGTTGATTTGAAATAAAATTTAATTATAATATTTTTTGAAAATGATAATATTTTAAATACAATAAAATTTTAAAAAAAAATCTTTTTAAATTTTTTTTGCAATTTTATATTAAAACATTTATCACTATTCAATTTAATTATCTAAAGCATTATTCTAGTTTCGTGAGGTTTCATCATATTTTCATTTGTGTGCATAGATAACAACAACAATAATATATTAACATTATGTAATGAAAAAGCCGCGGAACTGATCCATAATTATTGTCAATTACATTATAGTTGGGCTTCTCCATTATATAATATCAATTTTATAAGAATAAATTATAACCTGTAATACATCTTCAAAACACAATTAAAAATTAATCAAAATATTTTCTTAATATTTATAAAACAACAGTATGAAAGTTGTTGCTTAATGATAAGCACTAGTAAGTGATAATCTTTGGATCACAGATCTGATCTCCTGATGGGTAGTAATAGCTCTACGAATCAGGTGGCAGCTGTATCCTTTAATTAAATCAATGAAAAAAGAAAATATATTTATGAAACAATAAACTCCATAATTTAACAATATATCAACAACAAAATAACCAGCACAGCTTCTTGAGAAAAAATGCCCTAACAACATTAGTTAATGCAAAACATTTCATGTATGTTTTATTCATTACATGTATGTTTTAAATATGTGTTACTGCTTTTAAATTTGATATATACTTCAAAATTATATTGAAGGTCTTTTTTCTCACTATTTTAAATTAAAGATATTTTTTTAATATTTTAGAATTATTTTCACAAATTTAAAATATTTATTTATTTTACAATTTTAAACTCTTCATTTATTATTTAATATATTGTAGTGAATTTAAATGGTTGAGTTGCTTTGGGATTAAGTACTTGTATGTTTTACATTTTACTATGAAGATGAGGATAATAAGAGAGGGATTAATACTTATGATGACACATGAAAAATGAATACCTAATATTTAAGCAAATAAAAAAAGTAGTTATATAAATTATATATTATTTTATAACATATACTCAATAATAATTTAAAGTAATTAATTATATCAAAACATATCATATATTAAATATTTATTAAATCAATAATAAAATAAATTTCAAATACTAATATATCATCATTTAAATATTATATAGATATTAAATTAAGATGCACTCCATACTTATAGCATTTTATATGTAGCAACATAACAAGGCACAAAACTAAGTATAGACTATATGTGCAGGTTAGCTTGACCAATATAACAATCATCTTTCTCTGCATAGATTAAGATACAAACAAGATATCATAACATAGAGCATGTGTATACTTGGATGTTATAACAACAATGCTTGAAGTGGGCATAGATCTAATAAATGGTAATCAACACTCAGTGTTGAGGGTATAAGGTTCAAAATTTTATACCTAAGTGATGCAAGCATGAAGACATGGAAGTTCAATTAAGGAAAACCATTATTATCTTTATTGCAAGGGTTCAAAAACATAAACTAGCATACAAGCATTCTGTCAAACAATTAGCTTTCTAATTACATAGATTCAATTCTATGCATTAATCACAATAAATTATAGAAGCCATAATTGGCTTATTCAAAATACAAAACATGGAAGAAGCACTATGATACACTTTTGGTCTATTAATGTAAACCACATGTTCTCTCTATCTCATATGCTAATCTGACATAAAAAAGGTCTTACTCTTTGATAGAAAATCAACTTTATTAATTCAAACAAATCCCCGTTAAGACATTTTATGCTTCCAAAAGATTATTACACACCTATTGATATGGTCTTACTCAAGACATAGACTTACACCTTTCTTGCACTTTTGGCTATTGTCCAAAGATTATAAATCGGGTTCCTATATCATGAAACTAGACCTATAACTAACTTGTTTGAAAGCAATTTGACCTCAACCAAAATTTCTTCTACTTTATAAGGCTTTATCATATTCCTCACAAAGATTATTTATTACACCTCACAAAACATGATATTTGAAATATTAAATACATTCATTTACCTTTGACATAAGATCATGAATTAAATGACTCAAAATGTGTCTACATCCATCCTTGTACAAAACTGGTTTCACAGGACTATTCACAGGAAAAGCGCCTTGAATTCCTCTACTCAGACTTGTTAACTTCTTATTGAAGCTTAATAGTCATACCAAAAAAATCTTTAAACACATTAATACACCTTATTTGACTTTAACATCATGATTGGAGAACATAAATATCTTTCAACTCACCAAATATCTTTTACAAATGACTCTGTAAATTGTATTTTTTTCCTGAGTAGCTGACTGTATCTTAATAATATCTCTCTCGATTCAAAACCAATCAATATATAACTAGATTCATTGGATTCGTGATTCCAAGGTGCACCTACTATCCAAATTTCAGAATTTTTTATTAGATATTTCTCTGGTAAAGCAAATTTTACTCAAAAAAAATCTTAGTTTTCTGAGTCTTGTTTTAATACCAATTACCACTCGGAACATGGCTTAAATACCTCCTCCAATTTCTGAAACCTCTTTCACATATCATTACACCATCCTTATTCTCAAATTTAAGACTAATACTCAGATTTCTACAATATCTTAGATAGGTCAAGAGTCCTATAATTATATGTTTTAGATTTGAGGCTCTATCAAAATCTCTTTCATATAACTCTAATGACTCGAATGAAATTCCTTTGACTTTGTCTTTTATGTCTTCTAACTTGATACGGCCTCAGAAGTTTCAGATTTAGTTTTTCTGATCATTATGATGATAGGCATTGAGAAATTATTGAATACTTCAATACTTGACTCGCCCTATCATTCTTGATCTCAATTTCAATCTTTTATTATTCTTGTAGATTACCGGATGATCACCTACATATGACTCAATAAACAACCAGTCATACTTTTGAGATTCTTTAAACTTCCTTTAATGATCTCACATTACTAATATATATACCGGCAAGGTTTAGAGCAAATAAGCGAACAACAATCAATCTTTCTACTTCCACAAAAACACCTTTTTAATGTTGTTATACAAGATTTCATGCTATCATTTTACCATAGCTATACTGGCCTTCCAAATCGAGCTATAAAGAAATTATCCATTGCCTTCATTCAAAACTCCAATTGAACCTAGTTGACTTTACATTACATAAAATTTTTGATGTTAAAAGCTATGTTGTCATCACCTATTGGGCATTGTTATTTTGCAGAAAAGAACACTCGTAGTGCAAATCGATGAAGAATCTTCTTTTTAAAGATCGGCATATAATTGAACAAATCTATGAAATTTGCCCATGCATAGAAATCTGGTTCTTACTATCATTTTAAGTCGACTGTTAACAAGACCAAAACTATTACTAAATTTATGGATTGAAGGTAGAATTAAAACTCAAGCATAGAGTCCTTTAAAACATCTCTTTATTGATCAAAAACTTAATACAGTCTCACCAAATATTTCAAGCATCTCTGTGAATTTGAGACAAGCAAATATAAATTATTTCTGGGATCTTGGAAAGCCGATCCACATAACTACAACTCATAACATCAATAATGATGGTTGAGCTCTCTTCAAAGCACATTTACTTTTGCATACAACATTCTAGATTACCTTGGCGCAATCACATATAAGAGGGTTCTAAAATATCCATTGACAAAGACCTTGCATCTTAGAATTAGATTAGCTCTTACCTGATTATTGATTTGCAATACAACTTAATCCATGTTTCCCAAAGAAATTCTTCAATCTTGGTCAAATCTGCATTCACCCATACAATGCTCAAAACATAGAATATAGGTTTCTTAATTCTTTAACTAGAGCATGTACTGTTTAATCATAGGAGAAAATGAACAAACAATATAAACATGCTAAGTACCTTCTGAGACTTTATCTGAGAAAAACATTCAACATTCCGAATCTTTTCTTTATTCATAAGAGCTCCAATTAATATACATACAGTCCTGAAGACTATTATATATAGACCCTAAGGCCTTATGCTCTCCTTGTCTACTCATACATCTCCAAAGACTAAATTAGTTGAGCTTGTATTTGTTCCCTTGCTTTATTTTATTCCTTTAGACTTGGTATGATGATAATCTATTTTCAACTGCTTTTCCCAACGTAGGTTTCTCTCTTAAATGCTCTCCACTACTTAAAGCATTCTCTTTGTATGTCTTATTTATATTTTCTCAACGTAGGTTGGGCTTCTAAATAGATGGTGATCTATTGTACATTTACATAGCTAGAAAAGATCATTTATAACATAATAACTTCCTAGGAACTACGAATTTTTACAAGTATAGTGAGCCATGACTTAGCCTCTTATTGCTTACCATATGATTCACTAAATTTGTACAAAATTTATACTTTGAACTGATGCTCCTACATCAAACTCCTCTGGTGGAAAAGATTTGAGCTCCTACTCAAAGGGGATTTCTGCTGCTTCTTCCAATTCTTTTGAACTTTCTTCTTCTTCTTTGTTTGTTCATGATGTATAAACCGAAATGGCTCATTCCTCAGTTCAAATTCTTCGAATGAAGTCTAATATATAGAACTCCATTTCTTCTTCTTCAAAACCTATACATGCAAAACTAAAGACATTATTAGATTTAAAAACTTGAGGTTTTGTTGCCTTTCCACCAATATTTTATTCACTTAAGAGCTTCATTAGATCCATTGTATCTTCTTTGATAGTCTCGTCATCTCCTATGAGGCTTAGATCTTCTGATTCTAGCATGATTTGTTGCCAAACCATGTCATCATCTTTACTAAATTCTGCTATGTCTTGAGCTAGAACTGACTTATTTTCAAGTTGTGAAATTAGAGACACCTCTTCTTATTGCATATTAGATTCTTCAAGCACTTCAATAGGTGATTCTTCCTTACATCCATCATTCATGAACCTATCTAACAATGTTATTTTTTGTTCATACAAAGAATCTTCTTGAACATTTACATTTTCTTTATCAAATACAATATTATAAGGAAAATTTTGAAGAAATTGAGTCTCTTCAAATGCTATTTTTTCTTCACATTCTTCTTCAATGAGCCCATACATAGACTCACCTTCTTCTTCATATTTTTTTTCATTTCTAATGATATTTTTTTTAAGATCTTCTCCTTGCTCCATCTCTTCAAGTATTTCTCCTTTCTCCGGATGATAAAACACTATTTCATGCTCCAATATCATGTTCAATTCTTCCATAGTACAAGCATGTTGCTCTTGCTTCTCCTTTTTTATCAGCGTTTGGATTTTTTCATCATTTAGGCCCTCAAATTGGACCCTCTCTTCATCTATCTTTTTACCTACATGCACACATATAAATAAATCATTAGTTTTAAAAACTTGAGGCTTGCTTGCCTCTTTCTTATTCTCCTTGGATTGCTTTGCTAACAATATCATTTGTCTTCTCCAATTGATAATTGATTTTTGTCTTTTCCTCTTGTCCCTAATTTGTTTGAGATTCCATTTCACTTTTTTTTATTACTACAAAGAATCCCTGTTTAGATTCTTCCAAAACTTGTGTCATGGCTGCTAAGACCATTTTTATCTCTGCAATTTCTTTTTCCATGTCTATTTCTTTCATTTTCTTATGGAAACCTTCTTGAACTAAGCCTTTCATCCTTTCTTACTCTTTACTCTTTTCTATTTTCCTTAGGTCTCACTTAGACTTGTTTCCTTTAGTAAATTTGTTTCACCTTACTATTTAGTACCTCAAGTAGGTCTTTTTCACCCTAGTATCTTGGTAACTTACTAGTCCTTTCCCTTGGACCTTTCAACTTCTTCTTTAATCTCTCCTTGAGATTACCTTTGGGATTTCAACAACTCTCTCTATTCTTTCAAGCCTTAATGGCTTCAAGGGCTTCTCTTTGCCACTTTTCCTTTTGTTCCCTTTTAGGGTTTTACAAACCTTACTTTTTGCCTCTCTTTCAAGCTTTTCAAGCTTTTTATCAATCTCCTTCTCTGTTTCCTTCAAATAGAAACATGTATCAAACTCAAACCCTGCTTAGCCAAATTATCCAACTGCTTAAACAATTTAAACTAGCCAAGAGCTTATCTAAGCTTTGATACCGAAAATTGATGACACCTTACAAAACTTGATATTTGAAGTATTAAATACATTCACTTACCTTTGACATAAGCTCATGAATTAAATGACTCAAAATGTGTCCACATCCGTCCTTGGTATAAAATTGGTTTCACAATACTATTCATTGGCAAAACACCTTAAATTTCTCTACTAAGACTTGTTAACTTCTTATTGAAGCTTAAGAGTCTACAAAAAAAAATCTTTAAACACATCAATACACCTTATTTTACTTGAACATGATGATCGGAGAACATAAATATATTTCAACTGACCAAATATCTCTTATAAATGATTGTGTAAACTGTATTTTTTTCTAATTAGATGACAATATTTTAATGATATCTCTCTCGATTCCCAACCAATCAAGCTCTAACTAGATTCTTTGGATTAGTGATTTCAAAGCGCACCTACTGTCCAAATTTAATAATTTTTTTATTGAATATTTATCTAGGAAAATGGATTTTACTCGTAAAAAATCTTAATTTTATGAGTTTATCTAAATACTAATTACCACTTGGAACATGGCTTAAATACCTCCTTCAATTTTTGCAACCTCTTTCACATATCATTACACCTTTATTCTCACATTTAAGACTAATACTCAGATTTCTACAATATCTTGGAAGGTCGAGAGTCTTATAATTATATGTTTTAGATTTGAGGCTCTATCAAAATCTCTTTCATATAAATCTAATGACTCAAACGAAATTACTTTGACTTTGTCTTTTATGTCTTCTAAATCTATACGGCGTCAAAAAATTTAGATTTAGTTTTTTATCATTATGATGATAGGCATTGAGAAATTATTGAATACTTTAATACTTGACTCACCCTATCATTCTTGGTCTCAACTATTATTCTTGTAGATTACCATATGATTACCTATAGGGGACTCAATACACAACCGGTCATACTTTTGAGATTATTTAAACTTACTTTAATGATCTCACATTACTAATATATATGCATGCAAGGTTTCGAGCCAATAACCAAACGAACAAAAAACCATATTTCTACTTCCATGAAAACACCTTTTTAATGTCGCTATACAAGATTTCATGCTATCATTTTACCATAGCTATACTCGACCTTCCAAATCGAGCTATAAATAAATTATCTACTGTCTGCATTCAAAAATCCAATTGAACCTAGTTGACTTTGTATTACATAGAATTTTTGATGTCAATAGCTATGTTGTCAACTCCTATTGGGCATTGTTATTTTGAAAAAAAAACACTCGTGTAGTTCAAATCGATGAAATTTGCCCATGCATATAAATCTGGTTCTTACTATCATTTTAAGTCGAATGTTAACAAGACCAAAACTATTACTAAATTTATGGATTGAAGGTAGAATTAAAACTCAAGCATAGAGTCCTTTAAAACATCTCTTTATTGATAAAAAACTTAATACAGTCTCACCAAATATTTCAAATATCTCCGTGAATTTGAGATAAGTAAATATAAATTATTTTTGGGATCTTAGAAAGTCGATCCACACAAATACAACTTATAACATCAATAATGGTGTTTGAGCTCTCCTCAAAGTACATTTACTTTTACATACAACATTCTAGATTACCTTGGTGCAATCACATATAAGAAGGTTCTAAAATATCCATTGACAAAGACCTTGCATTTTAGAATTGGATTAGCTCTTACCTGATTATTGATCTGAAATACAACTTAATCCACGTTTCCCAAAGAAATTCTACAATCTTGGTCAAATCTTCATTCACCCATATAATGCTCAAAACACAGAATACAGTTTTTTTAATTCTTTAACTAGAGCATGTATTATTTAATCATAGGAGAATATGAATGAACAATATAAACATGCTAAGCACCTTCTGAGACTTTATCTGAGAACAACAATCAACATTTTGAGTCTTTTCTTTATTCATAGGAGCTCTAATTAATACATGAATAGTATTGAAGACTATTATATATATAGACCCTAAGGCCTTATGCTCTCTTTCTCTACTCATACATCTCCAAAGACTAAATTATTCAACCTTGTATTTGTTCCCTTGATTTATTTGGTTCCTTTAGACTTGTATGATGATAATTTGTTTTCAACTACTTTGCCTAATGTAGGTTTCTCTCCTAAATGCTCTCCACTACTTAAGGCATTATCTTTGTATGTCTTATTTATCTTTTCTCAACATAGGTTGGGCTTCTAAATAGATGGTGAGCTATTGTACATTTACATAGGTGGAAAAGATCATTTATAACATAATAACTTCCTAGGACCTAAGACGTTTTACAAGTATAGTGAGCCATGACTTAGCCTCTTATTGTTCACCATATGATTCACTAAATTTGTATAAAATTTATTCTTTGAACTGATTCTCCTACATCACTTATCAATCACAAGAAATTATTTTTAGCCCTTAAATTTACTTTAAGTTTTTAAAGGCACAAAAACAAAGTTTTTGTTGACTCAAAACAAGACTCAACTAGGACTGTCACCTTCTCTCTTGATTGTTTTACTCAATCAAATAGGTTACCTAAGTTTGAAAAAGCTCCATATATTCGTTAAATTCTCATCTAACTCAAGAAACAACTTTAAACTCTTACCAATACTGGGCTTTTCAAGAAAAATGTGCAAATAGAGTTTGAGGCCTAATTTTACATGCCTACATGTATACAAACTATTATATCTCTCTCTATATACAACCAAAGATATTAAAACCACTTTCATTAGTTGGTGTGCACCTATATACTATTTTCTACAAAGTTCCACCACTTTTGATAGGTTCATTTTCCAAATAAGATGGTTTTAGTGATCAAAAAACCTAGGTTAGGGTTTTCCTTACTGTAGCAGGCCAAACACTTAATTTCAAGAGAAATTTTAAGGTTTAAGACATTTATTGGAAAATTTAGTAAATTACTCAGTTCAAAGTGATGATGAAAAATCAACATGTCTGACTATATAAATCCTGTGTAGACTGTAATAGACTTGTAACCTATGTTTAGACCTATCTAAAGAATGAATTATTCATTAAAATACATGAATATTATTCATAAATTAATAATATATTCAATTTCACACACTATAATATTGAAATTGGAGCATTCAAATCAATAAACATTCTTTTCTTGAATTATTGTCTTCATACATATAATAACCCCTACCAAAATCATGTACTTCCACTTCTAAAACCTCAACTAGAGATTCTCTCCTTTTTATGCTTCCTCAAACTTCTTCTCATGTGGATTTGGTGTTTATCCATTTTTTACAAGTAACTAAACTTGGTTTTCTTCTTAACAAAACACCAATGACTTCTCAACCTCCTTAGTGACTCATTAAACATGTGTTATTTAGTCCTTTACCTATGTTATATACATCTTATCATGAATCAAAATATGTTTGAAGAATTTTAAACTTTAAATAATGATTTAAAAACATATTCAACACCTATTTTGACCCTAAGGACCCTCATCATATAGTCCAAGACCCCTACAACATGCCTAAATCCTTCAAGCTCTTCAATCATGTTTAAAATTTGCTATTGGTGGAAAAATCTAAAAGTGATACCAAATTGACTACAATAGACTAATGAATCTTGTTATGACTCTTTAATAACTTGAATTTACCTCCTAATCCCTCATATGACCTAGATAAACATGATTAATTCTATGTACAATGATGCACCTGTATCAGACTCCCAAACTTGGAATTGTTCATGTGCTCCTACTCATGAATCTTCTTGTACTTTTCATTTATTAACTATAGATGATTTGATGGATCTTCTCTTCTTCTCTTCAACATTATTATTTATTTATTTCTTGTTCATATCCTCTTAGATCCTAAGGTCTTCTTGTTTGATGTAGGCCTGCTTTGCTTTCATATGTACATTCTCCTAACTATACTTTAGTACATTTATATTGAAATTTAAAATATTCTTTAATGACATTCTTCCCTAAAATTTTACCAAAAGAATAAAGTGTAAAAATTACAACCTAATTATTAAAAAATCATAACAATCCTTTCTCTCTCTATTTGTATCTTTTGTATGGTTGGACTGCCTAAAAAATTAGAGTATTATCTTCATTTATGTTTGTACTTTTCATCTTCAATCTCTTCCTATCTTATTTTACTATACATATACATGGAAAAAAAACATTAAATAAACTAATTTGTTTATTAGGTCTTTGAGACCCATCCTCCATCATCAAGATGATTACTAAGTATACATTATCCAAGACAACTTGTAAGAAGGACTTCTCCTTGTTCTTTTGTCTCTTCTTTTCTTCATATGGGTTGCCTATTACTTTGGAAGTAAAACCCTAGATCTCCATTTTGTTAGGGTATTTGAGGATCACAAGTATCAAAAGTGTAATATTAGTTGGATAGGTTGGGTGTGACCTCAAAACCTCACTATGTTGAATTTCCTACATATTAATACCTTGAGAGGGTATCAAGCTCGATATAGTTCTCTCGATCTAAGTGCAAGTGAATGCTAGTATGAATTATAATTTGAGTTATTTGAGTGACTTGAGATTGTAAATTTGAGTAATCTAAGATTAATATTTTTCTATATGGTTATATGTAGAAGTAGGGTAGAATAGGGATCAATGACCTTGATTTGCACAATTAGTTTTGAGTTTGTTCATGAGTATTTCAATCTGATTTTCATCTAAAGGGTAAAGGGATAAAATTGGTCTATATGTACTGATCTATTGATTTTAAATATATGGAATAGGTCTAGGGTAAATCTAAGCTATCTTATGAAATGGAAATATGTCCATTGGAGGAGAAAATGCTAGGGCACCGTAGTGTGGTCCCTTGGTCACCAACACAATGTGCTAGTGTCTAAGTGGTAAAAAATGGTACACTAGGGTCTTAGATGCCTAGGAGATGGTCTAAGATTACTCTTGGTACATCCAGGGATGATTTATACTAACATAATATCTAGATAAAGATCAAAATAGGCCTTAAGATATGTTTGGGGCCAAGCTAGGGATAGGGTGGTCTCAAGTAACACTAATTGCAGTCATGTGATATTTTATATGACCACATTTTATAGGGATAGGGTGGCCAATTTTCCATACAAAATCAACCATCTAAAACAATATTCTTTTATTTCAAGATATGATGACCAAACACCATTGAATCTAAACAAATAATTGAATAATGGATCGCAAACATGCCAAACCTAGTTAATACTAAGGAAGAAACTTTTGGAGAAAAAAAGCTTATCATAAAGCATTTTAGTGCTATATTCCAAAGGGGAGACCATTTATCCATTTAATATCCTCCCAAAACCCACCAACATCATCAAATATAGAAACCCTTCTAACATATTAGAGAACCTTAGTGAGAAGAGTGAAGGTTCTCCTTTGAGATATTGGAAAATGATACCTTTATTTTATCTTAAACCATGAAGTCCAACCATTGAAAGAGAATAGATCTTTTAAACATCTTAATCCCTTAAAAATCTAGAAGAAAGTTGAGCACCCTCTAGAAAGGGAAAGGGGCCTTTTGTTAACTATGAAGTTCCACCATATAGACATATAACCATGGCACCTTGACCCTAACCCACTGAAAATAGGAGGCAAAATAATAATGTGTTTTACAAGCTCCAAAGCTTTCCAAATATCCCAAAATTTTGGAGAACCTATGACTTGCATAAGAAACAAACCAATCAATAAATCTAAAATGTGAAGCCCTTTCCAATGCGGTTTGCCTTCTGGGAATCCCCTCAGAATATTATGTCTAACCAAAACCTTACATAAATCATCCCCTTTTAGGGCCCTAATGATCCACTTTAATTCTAAATAAATACCTTGAAGTCTAAGATCTTTCAACCCAAGCCCCCCAAAGTTTATAGGTACACAACAAATCTTCTATACCACATCATGCCTTTTTTCGTTCCCCTTGCCATCGGACCATAGAAAATCGCTAATGATTTTTTCAAAAATATTAATCTAAGACTTATTAAACATCTAAAAAGAGGCATAATATATGATATAGGGAGAGATAATTTTCTGACATACTTGAAATACTCTCAGGAGAGAGAGAAAGTGACAATGACACTTACCAATCTTATTGATAATTTTGACATACAACCAATCCCAAATATTTTTGAATGAAGGTATCAAAGTAAATAAATGCCCATACATATAACCATATTATTAGGGCCTTTCCACACCCACCCATACTCCACCAACTAGAAGGACAGGTCCTTATTCCACCCTATAATACATGATTTATGTAGTGCCACTTTAGAACTAGAGGAAAAATAGCAAATGTTAATTATTCTAACCAATTACTAAAGATTGGGTTTTCAAGTTTGACAAATAGAATAAAATCATCTGCAAATAAAAAATAATCATTTTTGAACAATTGGGTAACAAAATACCTCTAACCAAAGGACCCATAAATAATATTCTTAACAAGTAATGAAGTGCTTCATCCATCAAAATAAAAATAAAGTGGGCAAGATGGAAACCTTGCCTAATT
Organism: Torreya grandis; assembly: GCA_037957365.1. Classification (NCBI taxonomy): domain Eukaryota; kingdom Viridiplantae; phylum Streptophyta; class Pinopsida; order Cupressales; family Taxaceae; genus Torreya; species Torreya grandis. Next base: position 602,419 of record JARHVA010000904.1, read on the forward strand.
AACCTCTAAAGTTCAATAGACTCAATTATCTCACCATTAACTCCAATAACATTAGAGGCATACTTAAACAAGGCATTTACCATTTTGTAAAATCTATTTTAAACCCCAAATGCTTTCAACATTAAGTTAATGAATGACCACTCAATCCTATCATAGGATTTTTAAAATTCAAGTAAGATCATGCCAATGTCTTGACTAGAATCCTGAGCCCAATGCATGCCTTCCTATATGGAAAAAAGATTTTCAAGGATATATCTACCTTCAACAAACCCTATTTGAGTAACAACAATCAATGAAGGCAGAGTGGAAGAAAGCCTTCTTGAAAGAATCCTAGCCAAAAGAATTTAAGAGACATTGAGAAGAGTACTAGGTCTCCAATTCTTGACCTTGGAAGGTTCTCCATCTTTTGGAATAAACTTAATCACACCTCTATTTATTTTGTGCCCCAATGTAACTACTTCAAATTAAAAACCTGCATGCATTTAGATACAATCAACTCCTTATTATACTTGTTAAACTCCATAGGAAACCCATCAAATCCTGGAGCTTTGTCTATCTTCATAGAATTACTTATTGCCTTAATCTCATCTAGATAGATATCATTTTCAATCACCATGGCCTATTCCTTAGAAACTTTCTTAGAAATACACTTAGAACAAAGCTCTCTACAATTATCAATCTACGAGCTCAAGCCATTTGATAGAAAAAGGTCTGGATAGAAGGAAAATAATGTTTTTTTAATCTCAATTAGATCACTTTTCCAATACTAAATATACAATTTTGGATAATCATATTATTCCATAAGATAAAATTTGTTATGCCTTACTCACATGTCATATTTGAAATATCTATGAATCATAATTTTTGATAGTTAATATGGCATGGGATTGAATGTGTACTATCATCAGTATATAGTTTGGTGGGACAACCTAGTCTCTTACTTTTTCCATTTGTGAAATTGTCTATACTATCTCTTGGTACCCAAGCAACCATATATTTCTCAATTTTCATATTGTACATCACATTGACCCATTCCAATTTCTTGGAAGAGAACTCTCTAAGTGGTATACTTTGTACTAAAATAGATAACAAATCCTACCAATTTGATCCCATCTAATATGTTTTTTTTTTTTTTAAATTTTAAACTACGAATCTAAAACTAGGACATTGATTACTTTAAGAAATGATTTTTTCATTGTGCATTCCTTTAATTTTATTTAACGAGACTCCTAAAGTGAAATAACATAATGCATTCTTATAACTTCCATATCATATAACAATTGGTATTTTTTTTTCAATAGACAATGTCTTTCATAACAAAAAAAATATTTTAAAACATTAATGAGTCTTTGAAAATTTAATATCTAGTTATTTTTTATAGTCTAACAAAATTAATTTACAACTTCAAATATTAGTGTTTAATTATAAAGAGCTCCAATTTAATTACTTGGACAATGATTATTGTGAACCTTACTACTCCCCATTAAAATCCTCAAAACTATGCACAAAACATATATTATAAAAATAACAAAACTATTTTTTTTTTTTTGACGCATTTACAAATATGCCCTCCTTAACCCTCCCAAACTATCAGATTTCAGTCTCCATGCACACAACTACCCAATGATTCACCTTATATAACTATTGTTTTCACATCACCACCATCTTTGAAATAATTTATTTTGACATTACTAAACTACCACACAAGTGTTTGTGTAGTTTTTATTAAGTTCTATCAAATTCTCATCCCTTACACTAAATTTATCATACATTTATTTGCATGAAATTTATGAATTTATTTCAATATCCACCGCATTTTTCTCATAATAAAAAAGAGGAAAAATACCATAGATGAGAGTTTTATAATATATCGCATTCAATTTTCTACCATCAATTAATGAAAAAACTTTTAATTTTATCAAATTTTTACTAAAACTTATATATTATATGCATAATTGAAATCATTAATGTTTATAATAGAGAATAAAGCTATAAACAACACATATTCCATCCATACTTTAAAAAAATAAATAAAAATAAATTAACTTATAAATACATATATTAATTTTTATTTATTTTTTGTTATAGACAATAACTTTTAATGTATTGTATAAATGTTTTTTTTTGGTATAGACAATAACTTTTAATGTATTGTATAAATGTATTTAATTATAAAAAAAATTGAAACAACATGAAAGAGGAACACAAATTACAAAAACTATACATGACAAAGGTACATTTTTAGAGGAACAAACTTGAGTCCATACCAAAGTCTTAAACAAGGCAGGGAGTTTACCACTAGTGAATTAGGTGAATAATAGGGATACATACCAATCGTCACCCACATAAACATGGTGATGAATCTAGCAAGAAATCAATGTTTGTCATATTGTAAGGAAAAATGTGATCCAAAAATGCGAAATAATTGTTAAAAATATTAGCTGAGTCAAAGGTGAGTAGACATTGTTAAAAGTGGAAAAATAAGACTTGAGTATTGGTTGACAAAATTTTAGTGCTTTATACTACAAATGGGGTTACTTTTAGAAACCTAGACCGGAGAAGTTTAGGTGGTATTATTAGGAACAATAGTAGAATAATAATATTCAAGATTAGATAGGATCTAAAGAAAGATGCAAATTTGAAAAAAAATTAATAATGAGGGTAACCGATACTTAAATCTACCTATTAATGGTGATTCTGGTTTCAATCCAGAGGATCTTCTATTACATCTCTTTGTTTTCGTGACCTAATATTCTTATTCTTAATATTTAGTTAACATCTATTTATTTTGTATGTATATTATTGATAAATTAGATGAATTTTTTTAATTTATTTATTTTTTAATTAATTAAAATTATTTTATATGATTTATATTTTATCACAAATATAAGTATTTTAAAATGTGATTTCATTTCATTAATTTTTTATACAAGTAATTATGTAGACTATTATATTTATTTAATAAAAAATATTTTTCAATTAAAATAGAGAAATAAAGAAAGAGAGATATTATAGTATGAATAAAGAGTCTTAGATATAATATTTCGAATCTACTTATTGTATTATTGTCATTAGAGTCTTTTACTTATATATTAAAAGTAGGGATTAATTAAGGGAATGTTTAGAACTTATATTCTTCAAGGTTTAATATAACTGTACACATAATTAACAGATAAAGTGGATATATATTGGAGTGATCTAGGGTTTAATTCTATCAGCGATCAAGTTATATATAATATGGAACATAAAAATTAGTTGAATGAGTAAATGGAGGTTTTAAAATTGAAACCTCATTGATATCCCAGATCTAGTATAGATTTACGAATCCCATAATTAATATGTATTAAAACATAATTATACATACAAAAATATTAAATTTGAAATAGAGTTAAAAAAATTTCATTAACTTTTTTAATTCTTAACACCCAAGTTAAATAATCTTTTCCATAAAACTTCAATTATCATCTTCACATTCTTTAACACATGGATTGACGGTAGATACAACCAATATTTTTCTAAATTTAAATTATTATAAATATTTTATTAATAATTTAAAATATATTACAAAACTATTCTACAAAAATTACACAAAACAAAACAAATTTATCTTTTAACAAATATGATTTGAAATATTAATTAAAAATATATAATAAAAAGTCTAAATATCTTTCATTTCTTAAATATTGTACATAATTTAACACATTAAATTCTTTTGAGATCTATATATATTTTCTTTTAGATCTTTATACAATAGGAGCACACAGCTTTCCTCAATTTAATAAATATAAAAATCAAGGTAATGGTTACCTATGACAGAAAATAAGTCGACCTTTGATATTTTCACCAGATTTTTTTTGAGGAAGTACTTTTAAAATGTATAGAACTGTTTTATGTTGTGGGTCTGTCTATTGACTATTTCAATTGTAATTATAGCAATTGGTATAACTTATAATGGTAAATATGGGTGAGATAGATTATAATATTGATTGAAAATATGAATGATAATTGAAATATAACAATTAATAGTTGGTTTTAATTTAAATTTAAATTATGATATTTTTTAAAATTATTATATATTTTTTTTTTCTGAATTTTAAATCTATGATAAAATTTAAAATTTATTTTATTTTAAATTTTTTAAACCTTAAATAAAAACATCTATCACCACTCAATTTAAACTAAACAGTCATAAAATTTCATATTAAAAGCATTGCTTTGTTTCGTGAGGGTTCATCATAATTTAATTTGTGCATAGATGATGATGACAACAATAATATATTAACATTATGGAATGAAGAAGCCGGGGGGACTGATCCATAATTATTGTCAATTACATTACAGCTGGGCTTCTCCAATATATGATATCAATTTCATAAGAATAAATCATAACCTTCTCCAATATATAATATCAATTTCATAAGAATAAATCATACTCTGTAATACATCTTCAAAACACAATTAAAAATTAATCAGAACATTTTCTCAATATTTATAAAACAACAGTATGAAGGTTGTAGCTCAATGATAAGCACCAGTAAGTAATAATCTCCGGATCACAGATCCGATCACCTGATGGGTAGCAATAGCTCTAACATTCAGGTGGCATCCGTATCCGTCAATGAAATCAATGAAAAAAGAAAATATATTTATGAAACAACATAACTGCATAATTTAACAATATATCCAAAAAAAAAAATAATAATAACAATAATAACCAACACAGCTTCTTGAGAAAAATAGCCCAAACAACACTAGTTGATGCACAACATTTCATACATGTTTTATTCATCACACCACAACATTAAGTCAATTTCCAGATATGTGGACTGTCATAATCTTAGGCTTGGTTTCAGCCGATTTGGGCACAGTCACAATCAGCATGCCCCTTTCCATCTTGGCCTCCATTTCTTCCACATTGGCATTCTCCGGCAGCCGGAAATGGCAATTGAAAGTGCCACTTGTCATTCTTCTCCACCTCATCCTTCTTAAGCTCACCGCTGATCTGTAAAATACGGCCATCTTCAACCTCGACTTTCACGTCCTCTTTCTTCATACCTTCAAAAACCAGAAGTAAAATATAAACCACAGTGAAAACATTATTATTTGCATGTTAAACGCAAATTAAATGAGAGTGAGAGTAGTAATAATAATAATAATACCAGGCAAGTAGGCTTTGAAGAGGTGGGTATGTTCAGTTTCATGCCAGTCGACCAGAATATGAGCCCCCGCCGCCACTACATCATTAGCAGTAGTCGCTGTTGTACTGGGAGAATTAGGGTTAGGGTTCCGCAGGTAACCCGATCGGACGAATTAGGGTTAGGGTTCCGCTGGATGTCGTTCCAATGATCCATCGATATGATTGTAACCAAAAATATATATATTAACAGAACAGTGTAAACACTATTACATTCAACCTGAACCAAAATGCAACCAAAATTACAGAGAGAAAACAGCGACTACCGAAACAAGATGCTAAAAGCGGACGGTATGCTTTTGGCAAGTTATTTGTAGGATTGAGGGTCCAAGTTATATATAGATTAATGAGAAATGGAAAATGAAGTGCCCTAATTTCTCTGGAGCTTTCCCAATGAAGCTCCAAATATATGTGTTATTATTTTATAAGAAATGGAATCCTTCTAAAATTCACTATATCATATATATATATATATATATATATATATATATATATATATATATATATATATCCACAAAAATTAATAATTATATTTATTAAAATTTATAAAAAAAATTATATATATTTAATTTATAATAAATATATATTTAATATTTTAATATTTTTTTATTTAAAAATGAATTATCCTAACTTTAAATTATCTTAGGTAATAAGACAAACTTAGTAAACTCCCTTACAAGGGATAATAAAAAGATATTTTCATTCTCTCACACACACACACATATATATAATTCTTACTTTTGTTTGAAAGTTCTTCAAAAGGATAAGGGAATTTGTCAATTGTGAAAAAATCTTATTCAAATGTTAATAAATTTATTTTACTGTTTTTAAATTAGATTTATATTTCAAAATTATATTTAAAATATTTTATCTCATTATTTTAAATTAAACATGTTTTTTTAATTTTAAAATTGCTTTAAATTTTTAAAATATTTATTTATTTTACAACTTTAAAATCTTCATTTATTTTTTAATGTATTTTAGTGAGTTTAAATTGTTGAATTGCTTTGGGATTAAGCACTTGTAGCTTTTGCATTTTACCATAAAAATGAGGATAATAATAAGAGCTAATACTTATGATGACACATGAAAATTGAATACTTAATATTTAAACCAAAAAAAAAATCATTATACAAATGATATATTATTTTATAATATGTATTCAATAATAATTTTAAATAATTAATTATATTAAAACATATTATATATTAAAGTAATTATAAAATAAATTTTAAATATTAACATAGTACCATTTAAATAATATACAGATATTAAATTAAGATGCACTCTATATTTATAACATTTTATATGAAACAATACGACAAGTCACAAATTAAGTGTAGATTATATATATGGCTTAGCATGACCAATATAAAAATCCTTTTTTTCTCTATAGATTAAAATACAAGCAAGAGGTCATAACATAGAGCATGTGCATACTTAGATAGTATAGCGACAATGCTTGAAGTGGGCATAGATCTAGTAGAGAGTAATTCACATTTAATGTTGAGGGTATAAGGTTCAAAATTCTATGCTTAAATATAAGGTATGGTTCTAACTAAATTTTAATATAAATCAACGATATAACAATAGTAACAAAAGACGTATCAAGAATATAATTAAGCAACTATATGTAAAGAATTGATGAATAAGGAACACTTTAACTAGTTGATGCATTCACATTTCTGGCCGACGTGTCTGCAAGGCCCATCAAATCAGTGAACATCTAACACTCATAGCTGAGCTAACATCTGTTAACAACATATTAAGGTAAACAATAATGGTTAAGGCAAATGATACTGATTAAGCCAAATGCTAGGGGCAAAAGAAAATTAAATGTTAATATTCATTGAATACTGACTGAAAATTTTAAACACTATATCGGCTACTTACGTATCTTCCCCTATTCCATTTATCATTTGCCATTACATTATTCACTTTTGATCTATATAGGAGATCTTGTGCCATTACCTAATTTTAGAAGCACTTACCACATTATTAGGAACATCCCTAAGGAGACATTTTACTATATAGGTTGGTTAACTAAAATGAATTACATTATCTGCATTGTTGAGTATCTAACCCTCTTGAGTGTAATATTATTTTAACATGTTAGAAGGGCACAATCATTCAACAAATCCATTTTTTACGGATACTCCAATATTATATTGTGTAATTATATATATACATGCATACATGTATATATGTGTATATATACATATATACCTATACATATATGTATATGAACACACATACACACACATAATGTATAGAATATAAGTGGATTTTCAAATTCAAGTCTATAATTACAACATGAAATTATGTGAAGTAATCCCCCAAAAAATTGTAATCTATGAAACCCTAATGAGCTTCTAATCTAGGTGTTAACGTTGATTATATTTCAATAAAAATTCTATTGAAACACTCTATTGATTTTATACTTGATTGTAATAGTTGGTTTGGATTTGAGAACATGGAAGAAATGATTGTGCTTGAAAACTTAGACTTCATAGAATGTTGGATGTGCATTCTTACATATAGAACTTGATTTTAAAATTTGGATGATAGTATTTGTTATGACTATCATCTTTTTATTTGATTCTATATTGGAAAAAAATCCAATATAGAATTACACGCTCTCTATGTACTAATGCCTTATTCTAGGAGGTGTAGTATAGGAGTGTGATTTTTATTTCAAGTAGTAATTGGAATCAATTTCTATAGGATAACTGGAAAGCATAATTTACATTCCACATTCACTATACTCACTATGCTAATGTATGCAAGGCACTAAAATAAGGTTTTATTTTTATGTACGATTCCCTTGGATTTGGTGTGTAAATACTTTATATGTTAGTTCTCTCTTGCTAACATTGTTAAGTTAAGATGACATGATTGGTATATGAAATTTCTCTTCAATTTTTCAATAATAAATGTGCTAATGTGAAACCTGCCATGTATAAGTGTTTCTTATGGGCCTACAAAACACTTATTGTGTTAATTTTTATTGATAATTCAATCATGTTGATAATAGAAGGATCATGAAAACCTATTAATTGTATACATGATTGCTTAAACTTTATGGTATGCTTATTTGGGAATGATTTTAGGAACTAACCCTATTATGTGTTTAAACTTGCATCTATCTTTTATGGCTCAACACATGCTAAGGGTAGCTATGACTATTTCTTTAATTGGTGATATGAGTGCTAGTATTTGTCATGACTATTATCTTTTTATTTGATCAAATATTAAAAAAATTCCAATATAGAATTACCCACTCTCTATGTTCTAAGGATTAGTAAGGGTATAATCATTCCTTTAATGGATAATTAATTGAATAGTTTGTGTAATTAGGATGAAAGCAATTTATTATTTTTAGTTAATTTGGATATCAATATTGGTTATAAGTCAATGAAGCTTCTATTGAAACACTCCATTGAAAAAAATCCAATATAGAATTACACACTCTCTATGTATTAATGCCCAATTCTAGGAGGTAAAGTATAGGAGTGAGAGTTTTGTTTCCAAGTATTAATTTTCATGAATTTTTGTAGGGTACTTGGAAAATAGATTTTCTATTCCATGTTCACTATACTCACTATGCTAATGCATGGAAGGCATTAAAACAAGGTTTTATTTTTATTCATGGCTCCCTTATATTTGGTGTGTAAACACTTTGCATGTTAGTTATCTCTTGATAACATAGTTTAAAGTTAAGATGAAATGATTGGCATGTGAAATTTCTCATCAAAACTTGTTTAGTGATAATTGTGCTAATGTGAAACATGTGATGTATAAGTGTTTCTTATGAGCTTTAAAAACACTTAAATTGTTTTAATTTATGTTAATAACTCAATCAAGTTAATTATAAAAGGTTCATGGAAACCCATTGACTATATTCATGACTACTTGAATAAATTAATGTTTTATGGGTAGAGTTAGAGTTTTGTGTGAATAGTGTTTAACTATGATAAGTAAGATGCATGAGATGTGAGGTGTTTGATAGTATTCATTGTTGGGTTGTTATCACTCAATTTATTTATTTGATTTTGGAATTATAGGAAACATAAGAATTTGAGATAATTATTAAGTATCCTAATATTAGTTGGCATTTGAAAATTTTCATTAGTAGCCTTATATGTAATATGTCAATGTAATGTATGGTAAAGATGCACGTTGTCAGTTTTTTATTTGATCACACTCTCTAAGGATAACCCTATCAAACTAGTGAGATTAGGGTGTGCCAACCTATTTTCATTAACATGAGATGATTATATAAATCTTGAAGATGCTTATTTTTTTTTTAGATGTTTTCCTTTTTTGCATTAGACTATGGATAACATATATGTCTTACGTATAGTTATTTATTGTGATATAAGCAATGCATATTTCAAATATGTATATATTATTTATGTTTTTAGGAAAGAAATGATAACCTTTAATTCTGATCTAATTATTGATGGAAAAAAATTGAACGATTCATACTATGTAGCTCTTGTTCATGATCTTATAACTCTTTTTTAATCAAAATGTAAATAATGTGCTTATTAAAATAAATTATAAAATAATGTGTGACCAAATGTTTGGTAAGATTTGTACAAGAGACAAAAAGCTAACCACACTTCATAGACAAGCAATGTCACTTATGTGATAGTTTGTCGTTATGAAGTTCAAATATGTGCATGATGTTGGGGATGCAAAAGCAATGGAGAAATGGGGTAGACCAAGTAGTGATGGTGCTTCATCTAGTGGTACAACCCTAGTTTCATCACTTATGTAGTTACAAAACATTTTTAATGGGCTTATTTTTCCATTTTTGAGTCATACTTGAATACAAATTATGAACAACATACACCATCATTGGCACTATGACCATGCCATGTTACCAATGATGCTAGATCAGATATTATTAGATGCCCAATATGCAACTCTATTATAAAGTTAAGGGAGATTTGGGAGGGCATACTTGTTAGTTTATGACATAATTTTTTATTTATTTAAAGTATTTCCATTATATGTGTTATGTGTATGATATTGAGGTATCTCAAGGGGAGTAGGAAGGAGCAAAATATTTCATGTATAAGTTGTAATTAGGTTTGGAAATGAATGAAAGTTTTGTTATACTCTTGAAATCTTTTTTAGTATACTTAAATGTTACAAGTAATATTAGTATTTCTTCTTACATGTGGTTAATATAAGAATGGCTAAAAATTTCAATTGATGATAATGACAGCATCATCACCAAGTGTTTATATTGGTAAGTAATTAATTCATTAACGTTAATAGGGATGGTTCATGTATCAAGGATGTAGTCTCTCAACACATAAATATTGGAAGTATAACTTTGCACATTTTGTAGAATCCCCAATTTGGGCTTCACTTTCTTATTATTCAACCCATTAAAAGCACTAACATCTATGATTAAGGGGTGGGGGGGACGGAGAACGGTGTGTTGGAGTGAGCTCTCTAATCCTACCTTTTTTTATTTGTCTCTCTTTTCGAGGGGGGAATTTTTCCCACTAGGTTTTCTCCTTTTACTCTAGTTTTTTAGAGTTACATTATACGTCGGTACCTCATCAGGCCTTGTTACCAGGACCCATCACATTATGCATGGGTACCTCATAAGGGCCTTGTTACCAAGACCCATATTTTATTTTCTTCCCACCTAAGCTATGCTTAGGGTGGGGGGCAGGGGGGTCGAGGTGGGCGGGGCGCGGGGGCGGATGAGGGTGAGTGAGTGGGAGATGGGGGCGGCTATGTTTGTGAAGGATAAAAAAAAATATTCTATTTACTTATTAAATGAATAATTCCTACACATGTAAATTCAACTTAATTAGGTGTGATAAGAGGTTAAGTGGGTGAGAGGGTTAGTTCCACATAGAGTTCAACTAAGTGCCACTATGATTTCTCTTATGAGTTCCATAATGAGTTACACTCACTCCCACTATGATTTCTCATGTGATTTAAATCCCCCTACTCCTTTATATTACTCTCTTTTTTCATCCTTCACCTTTGAAATCATGTTTTTGAGCCATAATCTCCTCATGGGCCAACTACACAAGTAAAAATATCATTGAAATAATTTATTGCAACCATATTGTCAATGTAAAAATAGAAACAATAGTGATGAAGTCATTATGTTCTCCATGAAAATAATAAATATTTTTAATAAAAATGGACTTCATTAACCTGATCACACCATTTTTAGCACAATCATCATCTACTATGAAAGCATTTGGTTCTTAGTCCCAAATGTGATAGTGGACATTGACCATTACTTTCAGCACCCATAATGTCAATTTCAAAATAGTTTCCATCAAAATCAACACCCATGTATTGGGAATTTTAAAATTTTTCATAACATCAAATGCAAGAACTATGTATAACATACACTACATACACAAATAAAAACCACAAGTTTTATGCAACACTAAGTAAACACACACAAATTTAAAGCTAGACAATTACTTTCATGAACGTTGTCCCAAACATTGAGTCTATAAATATCTCAACATCCACTCATATTATTATAGAATATGAATTCCTAAGATGAAGCATTGATATTGCATTCCAAATTCTATAAATTCATTGTACACAAAGATTTTATGAATTTTTAATTGAAAATGTTGTGATACTATTTGAATCATTGTTATCAATTTTATTTGAGATTATTTCAAATTTTATTCAATGTTTCTTATGTTGAATTGGTCAAGAAGTAATCCAATCGTGTTTTACCACTAAATAAAGTCAGTTTGGCATGGACCATTTCAGGATGCTTTTTGTGAATATATTCTATGAACATGCCCATAAAAAACCATCTCTCTACCTAATCCTTCAATGTATCATAGATGTAATGCCTATAAAATAACCCCAAAATTCCTTCCTCTCTTGACCATGTCAAATCTTGTTGTTCTTGTTATTATGGTCCATATTTTTGTATGCAAAAAGAGCCTATTCTTAGCTCTTCATCAATACACTAATGTAAATGACACTAGCATCCATGGTACATGTGCTTATGGTCTAGTCAGTTTCCATTACCAACCTTAGACACCTTCAAAATGTCATAATGCCTTTCATTCATCAAGCTATAGTCCTCAAGTCCTTATAAACACCAATAGTATTATTTAACATACAAAAGTTAGGATATAAAAAATATAATAAATTTTTTCTATAGGATAAAATTAATTATGCCTTACTTGCATTTTGTATTTGAAATATATATCAATCCTACTCTTTCAAGGTAATATGGCATTGGATTGAATGTGTACTATCATCGATACAAAAGTTGGTGGGATAACCTAGTCTCTTACTTTTGCCACTTATGAAATTGTCTATACTATCTCTTGGTATTCAAACAACCATGTTTTTCTCAATTATCATATTTCACATCACATCACTCCATTCCAATTTATTGGAAAGTAAATCCCTACATGGTATATTTTGTACTAAAAGAGATAAAAAATGTTGCCACTTCGACCCCATCTAATATGTTTTTTTCTTGAATCTAAAAAATGGACATTGATTAATTAGAACCTTTGTTTTGAAATATTGACTATATAATGGTAAAATTTATTACACAAAAAATAAAATAGCTTAAAATGTAATCAACACAATGCATTATTGTAACTTCCATATCATAAACTATTGAGAAATAAAACTGGAGTAGTAGTCAATATCTTTCATAACCAAAAAAAAATGCTTTAAAACATTAAAGAGTCTTCAAAAATTCAAACTCCAATTATTTTAAATAGCATAAAAAAGATTATTTAATATGTAATTTCACTTGAAAATTAAAATAATAGTGTCTAATTATAAATATCCACAATTTCATTACTTGTACAAACGCTATTGTGCACCTTACTACTCTCCAAAAAATCTTTAAAATAATACACACAACACATAATATGAAAATAACATAAATAAGATTTTTTTTGTGATACATTTACAAATATTCCCTCCTTATTCATCCTAACCTCTATAGCCAAATGACAAGTTGAGCATTTCAAAAAATGATTGGCCATAATATACAAAATGTCATGTGTGTGGTTCTAATGATGACAACGGTGGATGTTGTTATTGATTTGGATTGACATCGGTCATAATAAAGAATTGAAAAACATATTTAAGTCTCCATTTCCACAACTCCCTAATGATTTACCTAATGTAACCATTGATTTCACATCACCAACATCTTTGAGATAATTTATTTTGACATCACTAGACTACCACACAAGTGTTTGTGCACTTTTATTAAGTTTTTTCAATTTATCATCCCTTACACTAAATTTACCACACATTTATTTAAACTAAATTTGTGATTTTATTTCAAAAATTACCACATCTACCTCGTAAAAAAAAAGAGTAGAAACACCATTGATGAGAGTTGTGTAATATGTAACATTTAATTTTTTTCCATCAATTAATGAAAAAACATTAAAAGTTATCAGTTTTTTTGCTATAACCTATATATTATATGTATAGTTGAAGTCATCAGTGTTCAAAATAGAGCATAAAGATATACACAACAAATTTCATTCCATACTTTTGGACAAAGAAAAAAATAATACTTTATAAATACAACTATATTAAAATACTTTTTGATAGACAATAAATTTTAATGTGTTGTATAAATATATTTAATTAAAAGAAAATGTGAAACAACAGGGAAGAGGAACACAAATTATAATTACTATGCATGCATGACACAGGTACATTTTGTGGGGGAACAAACATGAATCCATACACAAACATTGAAAATGGGCCTTGAAGAGATGGGTTTAGATATAAACCAAGGTATTAAACAAGGTAGGGAGTTTACCACTAGTGAATTAGGTGAATTATATGGATACATGGCAATCCTCACACACATAAGCATGATGATGAATCTAGCAAGAGGTAAAGTATATGGATACATGACAATTCTCATCCCAATAAGCATGGTGATGAATCTAGTAAGAAATCAATGCTTGTCTTATAGTAAGTAAAAATGTGATCCAAAATGGGTAATGGTTGATAAAAATATTAGAGAAACTCCAAATGTTCAATCCAAAGGTGAGTAGACATTGTTAAAAGTGGAACAAATAGGCTTGAGTGTTGGTTCAAAATTTTTAGTGTTGTATATTACAGATGAGGCTACCTCTATAAATCTAGGCTTGAGGAGTTTAGGTGGTATTATTAGAAACAATAGTAGAATTTTATTCCAAACTACATAATATTTAAATAATGAAGCAAATAAATATGAAGTTAATAAGGAGAGCAACCAGCACTTGAATCTACCTGTTGGTGGTGGATCGGGTTTCAATCTAGATGACCTTCCACCTCTACCATTTATTCTGGTGGTTTAACATTATCATGTTTTGATGTTTGGTTTTGAATGTCTATTTAATTTATTGGATGGTGTATATATATATATATATGAATGAATTTTTTAAACGTTTTACTTTTTTAATTAATTAAAATTATTTTATATTTTTGTAATTGATATAATATTTTATTTTAAAATATGATTTCATTCCACTAAATTTTTATACAGATAATTATGTACTTTTTTATTTAATAAAAAAAATCAATTAAAATAAAAAATAAAAAATAACACAATACAACTAACAGGGGTGTTTTGAGACAATATTTAAGAAAATCATCTCAAATTGATATAAAAAAGTTGTGTATTGTCTCTAGTATTGTCTCCAAGTGGGTGTCTCTAATTATTGTATCACTAGAGACAATATAAAATACTAGTTATTTTGTCTCTAGAGAGACAATATTATGTCTCTTGAGATACAATATTATTTTATCTCTCTAAACATGATATGAAATACCTCTTTTTCTCGAGAGAGACTATCATTTTAATTCCATCTATTGTCTCTCAAGAGACAAAATAAATTTGATGAAAACAAATCTTCTAGTGTAACCAATCTCATCAATGACACCAAAACAGTTAGTGATTAGTATTATAAAATAAAATAAAAAACATTTTGGATGGAATAATCTTGTGCCCACAACTTGTGGGTCTACAAGCATTTTATTATATCAAAGAAAACAAATATAAAAGGGTGGCTAAATTTTGTTAACCCTTTATAATGGTAGAGGGATTAACTTCAATATATTTCACCAGCTCAAACTCATAAAAATAAAACAAACAAGCAACTATGTTCTACCTTGAATATAATGTTGTCATGGTCCTTTTTACTTTCAGCTGACCTCCCAAAAAATCCAAGTCAATTCCCTTATATCCTCCCAGGTGGATGACCCATGGTCTTCTCAATGTCCATAACACTTTCCCTGGCAAGCCCCTATCTCCCCATGGAGTTACATTGATATATGGCTTCAAGAAAAAAACCAAGAGACAACATTTGAAGAGTCTACTTATAGATAGACCAAATTGACCATTTTTGCCTACTTAATAACCAAAATTAAAACAAATTTTTCAACTTCATACCTGGGTGAACCTTTATATAGGGAGAATAAAAGGTAAGATAATGATTTCAAGAATATTTCCCCAAATCACAAAAGGCCATCTATAAGTGGTAGCCAACTTGAAACAATTCTAGAAAAGATAGAATCCCTTTATACACTTATAGTTGTTATTCATCAAGCATTCTATATAGACCCTGGTGAATTTTTGAGTGCATATTATCATTAAATAGAGTCTTGCGGCTTTCACACTTTAAAAAACATAGTTATCATTGAATTGATTCCCCAAGTAACAATGTAGAGCACCATAAAAGTCATTAAGCGACCCAAGAACATATTTTGAATCAAGTCAGATTTGAACGCCGTGAAACACAAAGTAAAATCCATTGAAAGAACTAATCAAAAATTTGATAGACCATTCCAATGTGAACTAAATGGAACATAATTTCACTTAAATACCAATTTGAATTTCATTCTCCAAGCATATTGAAGACAATATTAGCTTACCTGCAATAGGGGTAAAACTCAATGTCAAAAATGATTCTTACCTAGTTTATCACAACAATTTTACAATAATGATTTATGAGGATTTCTTATCTAAATGATTATTGAAAGGAAACTATAAAGTTAAGTAATGGAAAAGTGATGACAAAATTTGAAGAGAAAAATGATAGTTATAAACATGACATTAATCAACTACATGAGACAGCAGATAGTACCTACTGAAAAAATTATGTAAACAACTATGCATCTATAAAAATATCTCATACATAAATCCAATCTTATTTGTTTCTTTAGATTGTCAAATTACAAACCTAAAGCAGAATCAAAGAGGATTCTATTGATTGTGACATTGAGAAGAATGAGAATGTTTTGTGGATATGCCTTCTTGAGAAGATTTATGGCTATGTCTTTTCCCATGGTTATCAAATGTTGAGGCACTAATGACTGACACATTGCCCCTTCCTCTAAACTCAATTTTTCTTTTAATTTGAAACACAAGTCTACTCGATGAACAATCTGCTCATCAATTATCAGAATAAATTACTGGAAAAAATCTCCACATTGATTATTGGAACCTTATTATTAAGATTGGTTTTTGGATATTTCTTATTGAGAAATTAGATAGAAATATATTTTAATAACATCTACAGTATTTGGAGTGAAGAGATATAAACCTAATTTCCCAAAGAACCATGCACAAGAGGCATTATGAATAATTTCATATCTGGGCACAAATTGTAATGACCATGTTTATAATAATTACAATGCCATCATGAAATTATAGGCTTCAAAGCCACCCTATCACCAACCTACACATGCTTAACTTCACTTCTCACCTCCTCAATACTTCCTGTGAATTCATGCCCTATCACCATTGACTCTTTCACAACATAATCCCCACACCTATATTCCTACCACAAAAATGAAAACATAGATTTGAATGTTATCAATTTGTAATAATATTAAAATGATGGGCATATTAGTGCCTTGATATAGTTCACATCTCTACCAAATATACCCACAGCCTTCATGCACACTCTTGCATCATACGAGCATGCATACTAGTCTATAGGGTAACAGGCACAAGCCTTTGATGATGAAAAATAGGGGAAGACTAGAAATAGCGGGGAAATAATGTGCTTTAAATCACATATAATTTTTTGAAGGGAAAGTTAGTTTGTTGAATCATTGGAATAAAAGGATGGCCAATAGTAAAGCCTTTGGCATCAATGTGTCTGTCGAAGTCCACCAAATTTATTCCCTGATTAGGTTACCTAGTGCCTTGGTACCCTGTGATAATATTTAAAAGATGTGATAGACATCTAGAAGCAAGGGTGGCATAAAGACTACAAGGGATCAACTCAACACCATGCAACACAACACAAAAAAGGAAATATTCACGTACATTATCATCATACAAACCTGAAGTGAATTTGGGTTGGACTGTACAAAACCCATCTTGATTTAACATAGATATAAATCAACAAATAATACCATTTACCTAATCAGGGTGCCTACCATCAACTAGGGTAGATAAATATTTAGCTTCAATTTCATAGTTGAAGTGGGGTCAGTGTTTTCAAGGGGAAGAGATGTTCAAGACTTTGGAAGATATATTAACTTCCAAAATGAGATGCAACATAATCACTGGGCGATAAATAAATAAATCATGAGTTTATTTTTTCTTATTCTTATGACTTTTTGATGTCAGATGTTCTTTTCACTATCAACCAACCTGCATTAATACTGATTGGTGAAATGTATAAATATGTAACAATTTGAGGTCATTTTATCATCTTTTTGTCACTTGAGTTGTGTTGACATGCAACATAGTTCAATACAACACATTGAGTTATGTTCACATCAGCTTTAACTGTAAGGCAACATGATACCAACATTCTAAAAAATATATTTTTTGGTTATATATCATTTCTTACATCATTATTTTCCAGTTGTTATGAAGATGTAAAGTATGTGATTACATTCAATGCTCATTCTTGCTAGTCTAAATATATAGTTCATTTTATTGAGTTCTGATATAAAAATTGAAATCTATAAGCCATCAGTGGTTTTAATTTGGTGATAGTATATTATACAGACAAAATTACAATCTGACTTACCCAGGTGGAGGCATACTATTTTAAAATTTTACATAGGTTGACCCATAACCTAATGCATATGTTTCATACTATAACTTACAGTATAAGGTTCACCCATGTGGAAGACTTATCTCATATTGAGGCATGGATTTACTTGGAGAAAGAGTTTATATAAGAAATAAAATATCTTAATTATAAATATGGTTAGGGGTGACAAGTTGGTTAAAGTTATAAATTGGTGAGTTAGCTCTATATTCCAATAGGATAATGATGAAGAATGCAAAGTGATGCCAATGTATATGTGGGTTTAGTGTTGGTCATATGTCGTTCTAATCTATGTAGGTTAGCCTGGATCATAATCCATTCTAATATTGTCTTTGTGTTGTATATTTGGGTATAGGTATTGTAAAAGGGAAAGTCCATAAAAATATAGATCAATTCTAGGATACAAGCTTATAGTGTTAATAAAAATTGATGTAACAACCTTTGCAAAAGAAATTTCCCTTCTTTAAAAAAGGGTCTATTTTGAAATGGATAATAAATATGACACCTTCAATGTAAGGATCAATCATTGACTATCTATTTCTTTGAACAAATTTAATTATAATTGTAGCTATCTCTTTAGATATTTTCTTGATAGGATTAATCATACAAATGAGCATTAATGAATGTTAGAAACATACTTAAACCCAATAGATTCTCACTATGGTACCTCTACACCAAATAAACAACACACATATTTATTTATAATAGCAAGGCTTTGTATTTGATTACCTTGAAATGTAGGCCCATTCATACATATTTATGCCATTACCCTTATACGACCGTCATGACATACCCTAGAATATAGCTCAAATTGAGGGTTGGAGAAAGGGGGACTAGTTGAGAATAGAGTGAGCCCTCTCAAATCATCTATAAATCCATTTGCCAAAAAATGTAATTAAATGGTAGGTTTGCATTTATTAGATAATCAGAACCCATAAAATTTTATATAACAACTTACTATTTGGTTTAGTAGATTTGTGCTATTATATCAGACTTGTTACATAACAAATTGCTTATTGCAAATTTTATAGTGGTTTGGATATAAAATCAAAATTTAAGGCCATATTTTTATTTCACCTAATTAAAATATTCTCATGCATTTACATAAAGAAAAACTAACATTTCAAGTCAATTGGTGGTAACTTATAATCTTTTGATAGTTTTATATAGCCTTACATTATATTCTTTTTAATATGTTGTTTAGCATTATTTTTTGATTAAAGTGCATGCCCTCTTATCCTTTTACATACACAAGTGTTACCAGTTCCTCTATCCATTATTATATTCTTTTGGAATGCTACAAGTACAACCTATCATCTCATGATAATACGAAAAATAGAACCTCCTTATTTACATATGATTATTTTTTTGAACATGAGTTCTGTTTTTTCCATTTCTTTCTCTTTCTTCCTTTGTCAATGGTTTTTTGAACCTAATCTCTGATGTTGCCATTTCTTTCTCTTTGTTCTAAGTTTCCAAGCATTATTCAAAACTATATTCAGTCATTAAAGTTGACAAGTTAAATATGAGCATGTAAGCTTACATTTTTAGCCAATAAAAGAATTTAACAATAAACTAAAATAGTTTGATCCACAATAATTGGTAAGTAAAAATTGTGCAATTCACCTTATAGCAGTCATGTCACTAGAAGGAACTAAAATGCCCATCTAAACCATGGCTTGTAACACCTACACATCATAAGCCAATTGCAATCTGAGTTTCTCACTTTATTAACCAAAGCATGTATAAATGTATGTACAGGCATATGCATGGTTATATGTGCATGTACAGGCATATGCATGTGTACATATGTATGTGTGTGTGTGTATAAATATCTAAGTATGTATGTATAGATGGTAATTCAAATTGATTTTACATCTACACAAAAAAAATTGATAGTGAAGTATGTTGTGTCATTGTGTACCAAAATGTGCTAGACATTTATAGCATGTAAATTAGATAGGGAAGTTGTGGAATATAGAATATGGCATAAGCAATTATCACATGCTAGAATTATTCCCATGGCAATGTCATGGGGGTGACTACTTGAAATGGTTGTTAAGGACTGACATCTAGGGAAATCAAATGTTTCAAGAGATTCACACCAATCAATTTAGATATTGTCCTCATCCCTGTATTTTATTAAGGCTTTAGTAAACTAGGCAAAGTAAAGGATGTAAACTTGTGCACATGGAATTTGAATGGAAACAATGCCCAATTCTATGAACAACATGAAAGTATGAATTAATTTTATTTCTAAATGAAGACTATATGTTTTTACTATGTAAATGTATTCACCTTTGTCCATTTTTAAATGCGCGATGATGGAAAGACATGAGATTTTAATAACTAGAACAGACTTTGATAGACATAATTTAATTCTAGTATATTAAGGTTGAATTCATGGATAGAATGCACAAAATAACACATCTCATTAATGGGTTGCTTTTATAGTAGTTACTTTTGTTGAAATTTGATACATGTTAATCCTCAAAAATGTCAAAATGACAAAGGAAGACGTGTAAAACTAAAAAAATCATCTTTATCAATTACAACCTCATTATGTTACAATATAAATTATAAGATAATGGAAGGAAAAAGGAATATCATTAACTGAAGGTTAGACACAATGTCTAGGCAGGTCCAAGAAATGACCTTAAAGAATTACTCCAGTCCCTTGTGGAGACTTAACAATTTTTGGATGTTTTTATAAATCTTCTCTGGTCATATGCTAATATGCCTACATAATGATTATTCCCTACCATCCCCATTTACTGTAGGAGAATTATCATGAGAGCTAATTAATTCCATCCTATAATTTCCATAAGACTGGTTAGACTTCAAATTGATAGTTTTCATTAATGATTAAGACACTCCATTTTCTATATCACTTAGAAATGTCTTCATCAAGAAGAGATGTGTAACATAGACCATTTCAAAGCAAGAAAATAGGGGAAAGAAAAGAATGGAACATGGGTCTTTGTCTTGAGACATAGCACCAGCCAATCCAGACCTCTGTAAGAATTCTTAACCAATTAAGAAAAGAAATTTTTAACTAGTTAGGTCACATTAACTTCAAATGTAAAAGTACAAGATTCAGATAGGATATAGCCATAAGTTAATTTAATTGAACACTTTGATAGATCCATGAATCCAACACATTTAAAATAATATAGAAGATACTCAAAACATCGATCACTCAATGTTGCTCACACCACTATAGAAATAATAAATTATTGCACTACAATACATAGGTCTCGAATATTAGTAAGATGTGTATTAGATATATGGTATCTACTTCAAAAATTAGATGCCCCAATTAGCAACACATACCATATGATCACCTTGATCACAAAATTAAGAAAGAAAAACAAATTAGATACTATAATCCAAAATGTCATTAACCCTTCAATATGTTTTAAATACAACTTATTAGGATCTTTCTCATACACTACATAATAATTAAAAGAACCTCCAACAGTCCTTCTCTTATGTTTGGAATAATGTTGCATATAAAAGGTGCACATCACTTTAGCATCATTTCAAAGTATATTCCCACATTCAATTGATCAAATCTAGCACAACATAATGAATGTAGGCATAAGTGCATCTCAAATTTGAATGTATCACCTTCCCATCATGCCAAAATCACAAAAAATAAGTTGGCCTCCATTTTATTAATCTATAACTATATTTACAAGATGCTTCATGCAAAATATAAGATCAGTAGCACTCATGAATCAAGACCTATATGAAGACCAACATAAGCTAAAACCGTCACTAGAATTAGAATCAATGTAAAGGATGTTTGCATATGTTAGTAGCAATATAATTCATAGAATAAATAAAAGTATTAACACTTGTCACTTGACATTCACTATTGCTATAATTGTCAAATTTCTTGTAACTTATTAGAATTAAAAAATCTAATACTAGGGAGGTTTCAAGAATAACACCCTCATAATGCTTTTTTTAGAAAAGCATAATTCTATAAATAATATAAAAAAGTACATACAAAGAAAGACATCTAAAAGATTGGCATTTTTGTATCAAGTCAGATGCTGAGAGTAAAAGAACATAAATCAAGAATAACACCTACACTAAGGAAACCAAACCAACATTAATAAATGTTAAAACTACTTAAACCATTTGTCTTCTGAACTAGCTATTATAAACACTGGTTTAGAAAAAATAGAGGCATACTTATCAGCACATATACATATCTATAACAGGTCAGGGGTATTATCTATTGTGATCTTGGTAAAGGTTGGAATTCTACATCATCAATCTTATTAGCTGACACAAATAGAAAAATACCTAGATT